>JAJIBD010025070.1:0-13020 GCA_021461705.1 Cryptotis parvus
TTTATGGAACATAAGATGGAAATGAACACAAATGTGGCTATGATTATATTAGAATTATCAGTGAGAAATATAAAAAATGATTGTCTAGTACTAAGAAAATAGTTTTTAAGTCACAAGAATTTTTTTTTTCCGAACTTAATTTTTTTATTTTTACAATTACAAAGATATACAATTAAAAAGTTCATATTTGGGTTTTGGTCATACAGTGTTCCAGCACCCATCCCGCCACCGGTGCCCATCTCCCACCACCAACGTCCCCGGTTCCCTCCCCCCTTCCCTAGCCCTGCTCCATGGCAGGTTCTTTATTTCTTTCCCTTTCTCTCTCTTTCTCTTTTCCTTCCCCTCCAGACTATGGATTACAGAACATACATTAAAGGGTTGTCATGTGTATCTTTTTGCCTCTATTTAATGCTCAGTTCTAGGTTGGCATTAGTACCCTCGACAATTGTTAGCACACTGTTCCATTTTCTGTCTTACCTAGCCTCTGACTCCCACACGTTTGTGATAATTTCCACCTTTGACAAGACCTCCTGATATATGTTTCACTTGACCTTAGATATTGGTATCTTAATATGTACATATATATTTATGCTATGCAGATAAATGCAGTCATTCTGTGTCTGTCTCTCTCCTTCTGGCTAATTTCGCTCCAACATAATCTTCTCCATGTCCATCCATTTATAGGCAAATTTTATAACTTCATTTTTTCCTAACAGCTGCATAGTATTCCATTGTGTAGATGTACCAAAGCTTCTTTATCCAGTCATCGATTTTCGGGCACTCTGGTTGCTTCCAGATTCTGGCTATTGTGAATAATGCTGCTATGAACATAAAAGTAGGGATGGTGTTTCCGCTGCGTATTTTTGGTTTCCCAGAGTAGATTCCCAGGAGTGGTATGGCTGGGCCAAATGGGAGTTCAATTTCTAGTCTTTGGAGGAATGTCCATATTGTTTTCCAGAAAGGCTGTACCAGCCGGCATTCCCACCAACAATGGATGAGTGTCCCCCTTTTCCCCACATCCACGCCAGCACTTGTTGTTCTTGCTCTTTTGAATATGTGCCAGTCTCTGTGGTGTAAAGTGGTATCTCATTGTTGTTTTGATTTGCATCTCTCTGATGATTAGTGATGATGAGCATTTTTTTCATATGTTTTTTGCCATTCGAATTTCTTCCTTGCTGAAGTTTCTGTTCATTTCTTCTCCCCATTTTTTGATGGGGTTGTTTGTTTTTTTCTTGTAAAGTTCTACCAGTGCCTGATATATCCTGGATATTAACCCCTTATCAGATGGGTATTGGGTGAATATTCTTTCCCATTCTGTGGACTGCTTTGGTATCTTAGTCACTGTTTCTTTTGAGGTGCAGAAGCTTTTTTAGTCTCATGTAGTCCCATATGTTTAGCTTTTCTTCTAGTTGCTTTGTTAGTGATGTTTCACCTTTGAAGATGCCTTTAGCTTCAATGTCGTGGAGGGTTTTTCCTATATTTTCTTCAATGTACTTTATGGATTCAAGTCTGATATTCAGATCTCTAATCCATTTTGATCTGATTTTTGTGCATGGTGTTAGACACAGGTCCAAATTCATTTTTTACATGTTGCTGCCCAGTTTTCCCAACACCACTTGTTGAAGAGGCTTTCCTTACTCCATTTTGGACTCATTGCACCTTTATCAAAGATTAAATGATCATGTGTTTGAGGTTGGGTGTCAGGATACTCAATTCTATTCCATAGGTCCACAGGTCTGTTTTTATTCCAATACCATGCTGTTTTAATTACTACTGCCTTGTAGTACAGTTTGAAGTTGGGAAAGGTGATGCCTCCCATCTTCTTTTTCCCGAGGATTGCTTTAGCTATCCTTGGGAGTTTATTGTTCCATACAAATTTCAGGAGTATTTGGTCAATTTCTTTGAAGAATGTCATGGGTATCTTTATAGGGACTGCATTGAATCTGTACAGAGCTCTAGGGAGTATTACCATTTTGACAATGTTGATTCTCCCCATCCATGAGCAGGAAATATGTTTCCATTTCCTTGTGTCCTCTTTTATCTCTTGTAGCAGTGTCTTGTAGTTTTCTTTGTACAGGTCCTTTACACACTTGGGTAGGTTGATTCCTAGGTATTTGATTTTCTGTGGCACAATTGTGAATGGAATTGTTTCCTTAATATCCCTTTCTTCTCTTTCGCTATTTGTATATAGGAAAGCCACCGACTTTTGGGTGTTGATTTTGTATCCTGCAACTCTACTATATGCATCTATTGTTTCTAGGAGTTTTTGGGTAGGGAGTTTAGGGTTCTCTAGGTATAATATCATGTCATCTGCAAATAATGATAGCTTGACTTCTTCCTTGCCTATCTGGATGCCCTTGATGTCCTTTTCTTCTCTGATTGCTATGGCAAGTACTTCCAGTACTATATTGAATAAAAGGGGTGAGAGTGGGCAACCTTGTCTTGTCCCTGATCTCAGGGGAAAGGCTTTCAACTTTTCCCCCATTGAGAATGATACTTGCTGTGGGCTTTTGGTAGATGGCTGTAACTATCTTGAGGAAAGTCCCTTCAATTCCCATATTCTGGAGGGTTTTAATCATGAACGGGTACTGGATCTTATCAAATGCTTTCTCTGCGTCTATTGATAGGATCATATGGTTTTTTATTTTTTCTTTTATTGATATGATGTATTATGTTGATTGACTTGCGAATGTTGGACCATCCTTGCATTCCCGGGATGAATCCTACTTGGTCATGATGTATAATTTCTTGATAGTCACAAGAATTTGACAAATCTTTTGGGATAGAATAAAAGATATTCCACAACATTTTGAGTATCCTGTGACCAGTTCTGTACTACACAGAATTGTCATTAAGGCAGAGTCCTTGTTTACTTAGCAGTATTTTTTCTTAGATGCTTATGGGCTAATTCAGTTTTTTAAACTGAGTCCTCTTATAGAGTAACCATTGAATATCTTTGTGGGGGGAAATCAACAAAAATATAGATATTTTAAATTCATTGTTTGTTATTCAAACAATTCAATTCAAGTCTCATTAAGATTTTGCACAGAGCCAAGCCCTGAGCACTGATAGGTTACAGCCCAGAAAAAGGAAACAAAACAAACAAAATAGATTTCTAAGGCATTTTCTTGCTCATTTAGTCTATTGTGAGATTCAATTAAACATTGTTTCAAAAAGTTTCCAGTTGGAAATGCTGTGTCATTTGATTTGAAGTTCTTTCTCAGGATCTCAGGTATGATGAGGAGAGGAATAGGTCTAGTAGAGTTTCTTCCAGTTGATACCCAGGGAGGGGGGGGACCAGCTTAGTCCTACTCTCCTATTCTGGTGAAACATAATCGACCCTCTGAGACCAACGACTTTCACTCTAGATTCTTATTTTAACACCCAGCACAAATATCTGCTGCCACAGGTGGCTTACTTGAAGATAAACTTACTTGGATTTGCAATGAAGGAGCATGGGATCTTATTCTTCTAGTTATGCCAGTTTTCCCCCATGTTAGGCCAGATTTTGTAGACTTCAGTCCAGGATTTTGCAGTCTGATGCTCTGGCAGCTGTAGCGACCCAACTCTGAAGGTGTTTTGCTTTTGTTTTTATTTTTTTATGGGATGGGGTGTGTGGACTTTTCCCTGACATTTTATATCTGTTAAAATCACTGTGACAGTGGTCTACTAATAGCTCTTCTCTTTAGGTACCTGCATGAATCCTTTTCTCATCTTTTTTGGGATACGTTATCACTTTATTTATGTACAATTAAAGAGCAGGCTAAACTAATTCAGAATTGTTTAAGGATCATCTGGAAGAGCCACAAAGAAACTTTCTGGGGTTGCTTGTGCATTAATAATACGGCTGTCTATACATTTTCAGAGATCATAAAACTGTAAGTTTAATATCTTTGTGTTTAACTGAATTAAATTATACCTCAATAAAAATTTCATATCCATCGTAATGTTCTATAGTGAATGTTCTACCGTGAATATTCTACCCACCCCCCTGAGAGAGCCCAACAAAGTAATGAGAGTATAGCACCCGCACTGCAGAGCCTGGCAAGCTGTCCGATGCATGTTCGATATGCTAAAACCAGTAACAAAAATATTTAACGGTTTGAGGCTCTTCATATTCCTGAATCAACCAGATGCCATTGGGCTACATTGTCACATGATAGGGTCCAATGGAAATGTTACTGGTGCCCGCTCGAGCAAATCGATGAATAACGGGATTCAAGTGATCAAGTGAAGTGAAAAATAAATAAAAGTATGTTAACAAACCATCAGCGCAACCATACTTTGAAAGACTCTGTTGCAGATTTCATTGAAATTTTTTTTCCCACTGAAAACGGTAAAACAAGGCTGTAGCATATGTGACTTGAGACAAATTTGTCTCCTAATCAGAGTATTTCTATAAATGCTGGACTTAGAGATGACTACAAGAGTATGCTACCTGCACGGCAGAGCCTGGCAAGCTACCATTGTTGTATTTGATATGCCAAATACCAGTAACAATTATAGACCTCATTCTAGAATGGATTGAGGCTCTTTATGTTCCTGGAGCAAGCAGATGCCCTTGGGCTCTACTAGCATGAGACAGGACATATGGAGATGTTACTGGGGCCCGCTCGAGCAAATCGATGATGAACGGGAAGACAGTGACAGTGATCAGAGTATTTCTAGCCTACTCTTGGATGACAGGTTTAGCTAGCGTGGGAGCTTTTCTCACAGCTGAATCTATTTACATGTTCTTAAGCCAACGTTCATTCTAATGAGATCTCTCTTCTATGTAAATGCTCAGAAACTGGTGTCCTCAAAGTCCAAGGACTTCCTTATTGGATGGTAACACACTTACTTAATCCTAGTTCTTTTCTCTCAGTCTGAGCACATGTTGGAATTTGTATCTTGGAGACTGGCTGAATCTTCCTTTTTATCTTGTTTTTGATGGCTGCTATCAATTCTTGTAATTTCTTGACTTGTAACTGCATGATTTTAATCTTTGTTTTTCTAATCAAAGGGCACACTCTGTCTTCACTTGGCATATTCTCTGCCTTCTTTTTTAAATAGGGCCCTAGTCCTATTGAATATGGGTCCACCATATTTCATCATCTTCATTAGTTACTTCTGCATTAACAAACAAATTTCTACAATAACAAATTTCTGCATTATCCAAACAAGTCACAGTCTGATGTACTGTGTTCTTTCTTTAGTATGTCTTTATTTTCTATGGGTGTAGTTTTAAGCCCATAACAGTTGACAAAGGCTCTGGTGTGGAAAGTGATTAGTATTTCCAAGTTTTGTTTCATGCTCTTGTTAGGGAACAATACAATTTTTGTTTCCCAGTTTTCTTATAGTAAAATGAGATTATATTATTAAAAATGGACTAAGAAATCTAAGACTAAGAGGTATAAGTAACACATGTACTGAGCAGTATATAACTTTTCAGTCTCTTGAGTTCCCTCAAGTAGTGATGTGAGAGTGGTGTACTGAAATCAGAGCATCCTGGCTTAGTGAGTCACCATTCAATGCAAAGCACTACACTGTGGAGAGTTGTCTGACCTATAGTAATTTTTATTTCAGTGACAAATAAAAATAACTGTGCTAAACCACTAGTATTTTGTTATTATTTGTCACCACACATAACCTAGACTATGCTGGTTAATACAAGATGGGGACTAAGGGGTAGAAGATGACAAAAATGAACTTCCAAATTATTTTCTATAAAAATAGCTATGAATTCTTCCTACAAATAGAAAATCCTTCCAAAAATCAATGTAACAAGGGACCAGAGTGATAACACAGTAGGAAGGCACTTGCCTTGTATGCAGCAGACCCGAGTTCAATCCTTGGTACCACATATGGCTCCACTGTATCACTGTATCACTGTCTTCCCGTTCATCTTCGATTTGCTCAAGCGGGCACCAGTAACATCTCCATATGACCTGTCTCATGCAGGTAGAGCCCAAGGGCACCTGCTTGCTCCAGGAACATAAAGAGCCTCAAACCATTCCATCAGGTCATGGGAATGAGGTCTATAATTGTTACTGGTATCTGGCATATTAAATACGACACGGGTAGCTTGCCAGGCTCTGCCGTGTGGGTAGCGGTACTCTTGTAGTCATCTCAAAATCCAGCATTTTGAACTGTGATGAACTGTGCATGATGAACTCTGCTGCCGCTTGCGCCCATGCGAGCTGGGCTGTGATAGGCTGGTCTGCTGGGTGGAGTTCTGAAGAGCAGGAAGTCCAGATGTGGAAAATGTAGGTTCTCTTGGAGTGGGGGGTCGTCTGGCTTGTTGTGAGGCTCTGCTGGGGTGGCGCCAGGGCTAGAACCTGCCATCCCTCCCAGGCACCTCATGAGCAGTTGGGCACAGTGAGAGCCAGTAGCAGCTCTGCCCCATGTCTGTCTCTAACATATGGCTCCAAGAGCCTGAAAATAATGATCCCTGAGAACAGAGCCAGAAGTAAGCCCTGTGCACAGCTATGTGTGGCAAAAACAAACAAATCAAAACAAAAGAGTGTAACAAACATATCAGTGTGATAGAAAGTAAAAAGAACAGAAGCAGCATTTCGCAAAATTCAATACCTTTATGTGATCAAACTTCCAAGAGACTAGGCCAAAGAAAATTTTCAATATAATATAAAACATACACGTTGAAGCTGGGGAGATAGTCAGAGGGTGGGGTGCTTTGCATGCAGCTGACCTGGGTTCAATCCTAAACAACCCTTATGTTCCCCTGGGCAGTTCCAGGAGTGCTCCCTGAGTGCAGAACCAGGTTACCCCGAACAACAAGCATAGACATTCTTAACTATGTTAGTGTAGCAGGCTACTTACATTAGCATTTACAGAAATCTAAACACCTAGATTTCAATATAAGTAGTTTCTTGATTATATAATTTTGCACACTTTCTTTGACTGGGTGGAAATAAAATATATTGCAATATTATTACTTTATTCAGATGTCTGTAGCACCTGAGAAATGAACATGAATCTTGATTATTTGCTCCCTTTTTCCAGTTGCAATCTTTTAAACCCTATATGTTACCTGACTGACATGGGGCAGAGCTGCTACTGGCTCTCTCTGTGACCAGCCGCTAACGAGGCGCCCAGGAGGGATGGTGGGTTCTTGCCCTGGCCCACCACCCCAGCAGAGCCTCGCAACAAGCCAGATGACCCCCCACTCCATGAGGGCCTCCATTTTCCACATCCGGACTTCTCTCTTGTCAGACCTTTACCCAGCAGACCAGTCTATCAGCCGCCCGCAAGCGGCCGCGCGGTTTATCAATAAATGCTGGACTTAGAGATGCCTACAAGAATATGCTACCTGCACGGCAGAGCCTGGCAAGCTACCCATGTTGTATATGATATATATGCCAAATACCAGTAACAATTATAGACCTCATTCGGAATGGATTGAGGCTCTTTATGTTCCTGGAGCAAGCAGATGCCTTGGGCTCTACTAGCATGAGACAGGACATATGGAGATGTTACTGGGGCCCGCTCGAGCAAATCGATGATGAACAGGAAGACAGTGACAGTGATGTTACCTGACTAGTGACTTTGGTGAGAAATCTGAGGGTTTTAGCAGTTTGAACTAATCATGAGAATACCAGCTTGAACCTGCCCCTCGAGGTGTTACATATGTGGCTGCGGTGCCCGGCTGTATCAGTAGGTTGCAGACAGGGAGACAGGCTTATTCACACCCAGGGCTTTGCCCCGTGAGCCGTGGATGGTTGATGGTCTGACATAGAAAAGACTGGGCCCCCTGGATGAACTCAGAGCCATGGCAGAGGCTGGCAAGCTACCCGTGATGAACATGATATGCCAAAAACAGTAACAATAATGGACCTCATTCCCAACTAATGGAGACATTGCTGGCACCTGCTCGAGCAAATTGATGAACAATGGGAATACAAGTGATACAAGTGATTATAGCTTGAAAAGCACATGACTGACTGTGGAGGTGTTGACAATCCCAGGAGGAGACAATAGCATTGACTACATTCAGTTTTGATGCGATCAGTAGTTGGTTGTGGGGCAGGTTGCTGTGAAAGATCCTCAATGTATGAACTCTCTGCTCAGGCCACTCAGTTTGGCAAAGCTCTCAGGCGACAGCTTGCCAGGGTTCTTACTGTGAGATAGTCATCACCATGCTTGGAACTCTGCAGGAAAAATAAACCCCACTGAACCAGCCAAACTACTGGGGTGGGCTTGAATAGTTTTAGCGAATCCCAAACCAGGGATGAGAAAGTGTGTGTGTGTGCACATACGCATGTGTGCATGTGTGCGCGCGCACGTGTGTGTGTGTGTGTGTGTGTAGTGTAGTGTTAAAGATGCACTGGTGTCTACTATGCATTCTTATTCATCTAAAACTGAAAGACGCCATCACATTGGGTGTTAGGGTGTCCACAGCTGAGATTGAGAGTGGGGGGGAGCATAAATATTCAGTTTTTAACCAGGAGTGTTAAAATTAGTTCTGTATTTAACTCCCAAGAATTGCTTAGAAATTTGAAGTTTGCACAATTTCTCTTTGGATCATCTGAAGATCTCTTCACTAAAAAGGATGACACACCAACACTCACCATTTGCACTTCTCTCCTGTACTGGGAAGAACAGCTCTAGCTTCATTCTCACCCTCATTTCTCACACATAAGGCCCTTACATTTTACTTTAAAAATATTTATGTTTTGTTGTTCTTGCTGACACAATGATCAGAGAATGCACATGGTATTTAAGCACTTGGTTGTGGTGTTAGGCTGCTATGGTGGGTGGCCACTGAAGGTCACACTCTGCGGTGCCCCCAGGTATCGCACACTTCAGTGCTCGCTCCCATCTGGTTCAGTGCACTGAAGATCGCACATGTCATTGTGGCATTGAGAGTCTCTGAACAGTCCGGGAAATACTTGATGGATGTGGGTGTCATGGGGAGGACGTAATCTCATTCTGGCAAATCAGGTGCGTTTTGGCATGGTGCCAAGCCCCCAGTGTCCCCTCTATGCTCACCCCCTTTTTGTCTTAAATGGTGATTTCAGATGAAGATCAAAAGAAGCAGTAAGAAGTAAATTTGAAATGCTGAGTCCTAAGCCCAAGGGTCAACTCCTCGATACCAAACTGCTGTTTGCCTCAGCCTCTAATACCAGACATTTTCAATTTATTTTGTTATCTTTCTAAAATCCCATAAGTAAAGAGACATTTGGGATAACAGACACTTACGTTTTAAGTGCGAATATTTGTATTTGCATATGTGTGTGTGAAGAGAGAGAGACATAAAGAAAGACAGTGAGAGAAAGAGATATTAGGAAGAGAATTTGGAGTAACTTGGTAACTTCAAGGTGACGAAAGAAGTTATTTGAAGAGGAAGGGATGGAAAGTAGAGTGGGGTATGAGGGGAGAGGTGGGAATTTTGTGCAAATGATTTGGTCCCAGTATATATAGCACCTTGAAAGGGGGTTATCTCTTTTAAGTAATCTATTATTGGATGAGTAAGATGATGAATGCTTATTCAAGTATCTTTTCAGAGAGTTAAGGATACTAGAATATTGGTCCTGATCTTATAAAAGGATATTGCAGCAGCAAAACCACTTCTCAGTTTTGCCAGGATTTCCCAAGCATGATCCCTTAATTTAATTATTTTTCCTCCTTTTCTTGGTTTTGCCTTATAGAACTTGACCTATGGTTGTTTGATCTGCTGATCTCTCTGTAGGTAAATGGCTCCGTCTCTTGAAATGGAACTTGAAAACTAACAAGAGAAGCTCTTGGAGAGAAAATATGCAATTTAAGGACTATCCTAATTCGTGCCTGGAATATCATGAATATCTCTATTCCCATAGCTCAATATTTAATCATAAATGTGGTATAGCAAAAAATTTCTGATCAAAAGCAACCTTTGCTTTAGCCTGGTAACTGAGTGATATGCAGAGTGCCTGGTTTTTTGTAAAAACCTCATTGAACTTAACATCAGTGCTTCTGTATAAAGCAGACATTTGGAAACTTGAAATATTCGTATGTGGAATGGCTTCAAGTGATGTCATTCCAAACTGGATTTACAATGAACATTAGTAACAATGTTATATTACTTATTTTGGAAGTAAGAGTCAAGGTAGATAGGAATAACTGGTTTATTTTGTCCTGTTCTTTAAGCTTGACAACTCATTAAATTTGAACAATTATAAACATGTCTGGAAAGAAAGTTAAGATGAAGGAAGAACAAGGGCTTATTTGTTACCTTATCCAGAGAGAGAAGCACTGTTTGGGAGGTGCCCTATCCTGCCCACAGTGTAACCACATTCTCACAGAGAAAACAGCTGACATCTCACAGGGCTTCTTCACTCTCTTCTCTAAAATGACAGATTTGGACTAGATAGTCTCTAAAGTCAAGTAATTAGCAACTGGGCAGGGGGACTGACTCCCACATGGTACTCAGGGATCCAGAGTCCTTCTTGGAGATTCCTGACAATATGGCAGTGGTCAGGGATGTGGCACTGCTTGGTATCTGCTGTGCTGGGCATTAGTCAGTCCATCCCTATGGTGGTGGGAGCCTCTAGTCTATACTTGAAGGTGGGAAGTGGACCCAGGTTAGCTGCATACAATACATGCAGTATATATATGTACATATATATGTTTATATATGTCTATATATATTCCTATATATCATCACTGAACTGATGCTTAATAACTTTTAAAATAATTTATTTTTAATTATATTTATATGTACTATGCTATGCTATTCTATGCTATGCCATGCTATGCTATGCTATAACCTAACCAAACCTAGCCTAATCTAACCTAACCTAACCTAACAAAACATCACATCACATCATATCACATCACATCACAACACAACACAACACAACCAACACAACATAACAAACATAACATAACATAACATAACATAACATAACATAACATAACATAACATAACATAACATAACATAACATAACATAACATAACATAACATAACATAACATAACATAACATAACATAACATAACATAACATAACATAACATAACATAACATAACATAACATAACATAACATAAAACATCACATCACATCACATCACAACACAACACAACACAACACAACATAACATAACATAACATAACATCACTTGTATCACTTGTCTTCCCATTGTTCATTGATTTGCTCCAGCAAACACCAGTAACGTCTCCATTCGCTGGGAATGAGGTCCATTATTGTTACTGTTTTTTGGCATATGGAATACACCATGGGTAGCTTGCCAACTCTGCCATGGCTCTGGGTTCATCCCAGGGAGCCCAGTCTTTTTATATGTCAGACCATCAACCATCCAGGGCCCATGGGGCAGAGCCCTGGGTGTAGACAAGCCTGTCTCCTGTCTGCCACCTGCCGATGCAGCCGGGCACCTGCAAAACCTCAATATAATATAATAGAGTATAATATTATATTATACTATATACTATAGTATTGTATCGTATTGTATCAAATAGTAATTGAGCTCCAGAGCAGTAGTACAGCAGATTGGGCTCTTGTCTTTCATGAGACTGATCCAGATTCAATTCCCTGCACACCATATGGTCCTCTGAACCTGCCAACAGTGATCCCTAAGTACAAAGCCAAGAGTAAACTCTGAGAACTTGCAGGTGTGACTCAAAATACAAAAATTAATAAATAGAAAAACCCTATTATAAAGAGCATGCGCTTTCCCCAAAAATGGATCAGGATGATGCTGCTGAAAAGAAGTGTAGAACTGAAGGAAGGAAAGATTTCCTGTAGTCTCATTGCTGCATGGTCCTTTCATTTCTCTCCTTTCAGAGATATGCCTTTCAGTAAAGTCACGGGGCTCCTTCCTCTTCCTATGTGTCAACTGGAGGCTACAGTAACTGTATCTTGACTTTGTCCTCCAGACACTTGGTTAACTGTTTCAGGCTCCCATTTGTGGGGATCTGACTCAAATCAGAGATCAGTTTCTTAGATGTGCTGTTCGCCAGCCAGATCCTTTGCCTGGACGCCTCTAAAAACTGCAAAACAGAGCAACAGCTCATGTCCTCAGCTGAAGGTGTGTGGCAGGGGTTGTTTCTTCTATGAGTCAATTTGAAGAGATTCCCTGGGAGTTGGTCAGGTTGGTCAGGTTGGTCAGGTAGGCTTTTAGAGCACCACTAGCTGCTCTTTTCTTTTCTGTCACTTGTTGGTTTGAAATGTCATGATAGGCAGAACTGTGCAGTTGAGGCTGACCGGGGCAGGGCTAGAACTCATTCTGGTTCAAGACCTTGGTTAGCAGCTGGTATTTCTTTTGATAAGTTACTGAACAGAGCAAATATGGATGATCCAGGTATGTGATTTTGACAAGTGAAATAAAACACAGCAAGGAAACACTGCAGAGGTTTTTTAGGAAGGCACAACTCAGGGATACAATGTTAATAATGTAATTATTTTCCTAGAGAAACAAGTAGCGTTTTGAAGGGTGAGTTATTGTGGTGTTCTGTCTGCTGATTTCTGACCTCTGGCAGCTGTCATTTTTGCATCCCTGAGGTAGTGATAAGAGGCTATGAACATCAATTGGGGATCAGATTAAGTCAGATTAAACTGTGAAATATTCAAAACTACATGATAACAAAAACGAATACATTGGGGCAACAAGTATCAGAGTGCATATATCTAAAACAGTATGGATGAAAATAAGCAAATGACATATGATATGATGGAAAACTTAAAATATGCTAAGGAATTATGTGTGTTACCTAGGGAAATTTATATATAAAAGTATAAAGTTTGTTTTAGGTTGGCTACCTTTTTAGAACCAGGGTTACCTCTGGCAGGAAACTAGAAGTGAAATGCCTTTTGGAGGGGGAAATGGGGACCTACAACTACATTTGTAATCTTCGGTATTTGAAAACTGGGCAGGAGTAGCAAAGGTATTCTATATTGTTACTTATACATTTTTTAATACTTGAAATTATTTTACGTTAAATGAATCAGAATTAACCACAGTAAGATTATTACTGTATATATTCTCCTAAATCCTTAAGGTTGTAAAGTTTTATATTGTTTGTTTT
>JAJIBD010025073.1:0-16369 GCA_021461705.1 Cryptotis parvus
TTTTTATTTTATACATTTTGATACATTTCAAAAAACCAGACTTATCTACAGAGCAAGTCAAGTTCTTAGAAAGAAATTTTATCATAATTTTCAAAATTTAGTTGTCTAACTTTTCCGCTTATTTGTCATTGAAAATATGACTTTAAATATTTAGTTTTCCATCTGTTTTAAAATATTTCCACCCACCAAGGCTGTATTTTGCCAGTTTCTGTATAGTTTTCTTTAATTGCCACATGTTATTTCTGCTTATAAACTTGAAATTTTCACACACACACAAAATCAGCTTAATAGCATGGGCTGCTAAAGCAAGATAACATTTTTAAGTATATATAAAAACTATACTAAGTACTATTTTAACTCATGCTCTATCTAAGTTTATTCTTAGATGCAGGATTTCAATGAAATCACCTTACATCATCAGGGATACTATTTTCAGGTTTCACAATAGCAGAGGTTTCCTTGCATATAAAAATTAAAGGTTAACAAAATAAATTCACACTTCCATGCCAGAATTTAATGTTTTTAAAGTTCATGTTAAGGACTGGAGTGATAGCAGTTCAGTGGGCAGGACACTTGCCATGCATGTGATGGACTCAAGTGTGATCCATGGCACCCCACATGGTTACCCTGAGGCTATTGGGAGTGATCCCTGAGCTCAGAGTCAAGAGTAAGCCCTGAGCACTGCAAATTGTGGCCCAAACCCCACCCCACCAGGAAATATATAAAAACATAACTGAATTTCTTTATTTCATATTTTCTCTCTGCCACATCCTTACTGTCATTCAAGATAAAATCAAGAATCGCCATAGTTCTAGTGTCTGGATTCCTGAACCCAGAAAAATAAGTTTCTACACTTAAGTTGCCTGAAGTCAAAAATTGATATATTGTTACAAAAAAAAACCCTCTATAACCTTGTGAGTTAAGAGATATATACTGGTTTTTTGTCCATAGTTCTTAACTCATAGCTACTAAAAGATCTGGACTTTCCTAACTATTGAGAGTGCTAATGGTGTCTCTTATTATGAAGGCACCTTCTAGAATACCAGAGGATGGAGGCTGATTGTCAGGCAAACTACCAGAACTGGAGGGTCAGAAATTCTGTCCCCATCCCAGACCTCTGGGAATAAGAGAGAGAGGAACCGGAAGTTGACTGCAATTGCCAGTGGCCAAAATGATGATTGATTTTTTTTGATTTGAGGGTCACACCCAGTGGTGCTCAGGGGTTTACACCTGGCACTGCCAGCTTGAGGATCACTCCTGGGGGACCAGGGATTGAATCCAGGTTTGGCCATGTGCAAGACATATAATAAAAATTTGCTATTCTAAGAACCAGTGAGAGAATGAAGATATGTCTAAGCACAGATTCCTTGTTATATTAAACTTGGTTTATAGTAACTGTTGTTTATCCTACTCTCCTAAAATGTCTGTTTTTGTTACATTATTATTATCATTCAGTTGCCTTCTCTTATTTCATCATGCTTATATTTTAATGAAAATAACACTTATTCCTAGTAGTTTAATTTCCTTTTCTCATAACTAAAATGAAATTAAAAAAAAAGACAAATTAAAGGAAGCAGATATAAGCAGAATCCTGCATTGCAGTTTCTGTTTGGTCTCTCATTCATTTAACTGAGGCACCGAAAAGGAAGTGCTCTCTATTGTGAATCATGTCTAAAATAATAGTATGCCCAACATGAACAACTGTTATCACAATTACATTATTTATTCACATTTCTCCTTTTACACAGTTGCAAAACACTTTACTCATTCATCTTTATGAAAGAAGGCAGAAACCCCCTTTCCCAACCAGGGCAGGCCTACTCATGGAAAGTTACTAATTTAGGGCCTAAGTGTCCTTTTCATCTTAAAGTAACCTTTTTGTTATCTACAAAAGGCCCAGAACAAATTCCTGTTAGAGGTTATTAGACCCCGCCCAGAATCTACTATCTGGCCTGAATTGCCTGAATTGCATTCCTGCAAGTACGCGTAGCCGTTGCTGACCCATGATCCCACGCGTGTATCTAGCCACACCAAATATAGAAAGAAGTATTAAAAATAATCTGATTGGTGGGAAATGGTTACTTGGTACAAAGTGATTGGCTGCCTGCACGCAGACCTTGATGTAATATTTTAAATCTATTGGATGGATATGCGGGCTTTTCTGTAGCGACGGGAACTATCTCTTAAAAGATCCTCCCTGGAAGGGTTCGGGGCTCTTAGCCACTGACCGCTTGGGGTCATGCTATGGGCCCGAGTATACCTCGCTTATTAATAAAACCCTTGCTTTTGCAGAGGACCCGGTCTCTCAGAGTTTTCCTTGGTAGGTGCGGCGTTCTGAGGCTCCCAGTCAGTCACCCCATCGGGTGGCCAACTCTTTCATTTATAGTCTGAATCATGGATGAACCAATGTACCTTTAATCAGAAATACAAAATCTAGATGTCTCTAATTTAAAATGACAATCATAGGCATTAATCAGTAGGTTCAGTTTAAATAAGGCAAGTAGACAGTCCTCATTTTTTCTTGATGATTTTGTAACCCACCTAATCAAAGCTGTATTCAGAAACAAAAGCACCTATAAAGACAGAGAGTGAGTAAGCCTAAGCTGCTAAGAACCTGTGTTCTTAGTTGCCTGGATGCATTTCATGCTCATTACAACTGTGAATGATAAAAGCAGAACTAAGCCCAATGGTTAGGTTTTGTGACTAAAGGGTAACAGATAGCCTCTATTAATACTTACCTCAAGAGGACTACAGCTTGCATATTTTACAAACAGAATATGTTTTAATTCTATGATTTGTGTCAGAAAGTCCAGATGGAGTACATCTTTACTTCCAGTATTAATAAAAAAATATATAGGGAAAATGCTACAAAACTGATTTGCAAGATTATTGTTTTCAATCAAAAGAATTAGTTTTAAAAGGCAGTCTATTACTCAAGATTCTGATCCGGGAATGGGAAATGGGAATCTCCTCATCTATGGACAGTTCCTTCCCTTCCCTCCCCCTTCCTTCTCCCTTCTCTCCTCCCTTCCCCTCCCCTATCCTACCTTCTTTTCCTAACCCTCCCTCCCTCCCCTCTCCACAACACCATATTTGTTTAAGAGTACAGTGACACTTTTCTCAAAGAAATGTGAATAAAATATTCATAAATATTGCAATTCTATTGGCCATCACCTTACTACTTTCTGAGTTTTATACCAGGAACACAGTTCATTTAAAATTTACACTCTCACATATTTTAACAGTAACTTGCTCTTTCAGTCACTATTATTTATTCAGAAGTCAACACTGTTTGGTCTCAATAATTTTTTTAAAGCCAATAACGTTTTTTTTAAAAAACCTAACACCTTTTTTATTTAAATAAATTTCTTAAGAGCTCACTTTACAGAAAATGTCCTCATTCATTCAGGTCCTCAATGAGAATTGTTAATTGGGGCTTCATGCATGAGGGTATGAAAACCCTTCTGTCATTCAAACCAGGAGAGTATAATTATAGGAACAATAGCCTCTTCTTTCTCCATCCATTCAAAGTTTAACAAGATTAGAAATCCAAGTGACACACAATTGAAGAGATTGCCATGCTCTATTTTGCATATTACTGTCCTGAGCCTGAATGAGATTAGTGTTTTCCTGCTGGTCTTTGAAAGTTAATGCTACCATATCAAAAGCATTGACCCACAAATGAGAAAAATGTGGAATGTCCACTTGTCTTATTTAAACTGAACCCACTGATTATGACAATGACTGTCATTTTAAATTAGGAAACCTAGAGCTTGTTCTTCTGAATAAAGGCACTGTGGTTCATCAATGACTCAGACTATAAAACTGAATGAGAAAGTAAAGCAGTAAATAAGTAAAAGCAGACTCTGTCAAAGTCGCTTTACTGAGATATCCCTCGATACTTCCACAGATTTCTTGGTTTCAACAGCAGTGTTCCTGTAGCCTAGAAAGAATAGGAGAAACAAAGGCAACACAGTAAGGATGCTTAGATAAAGTGGGTTCCCTAAAAACAAAGGGAAGAGTTTCTAGGGAGTAATTTCTTCCTCTGATCACCACAGTTTACTAGGGAAAACGTTTTATTGGATATCAGGATTGACCTAACTTCAGTATCCGACCTAGTTTAAGTACCACATGTTTTTCTCTTGAAAGAAGGCAGAAACCCCCTTTCCCAACCAGGGCAGGCCTACTCATGGAAAGTTACCAATTTAGGGCCTGAGTGTCCTTTCCATCTTGAAGTAACCTTTTTGTTATCTACAAAAAGGCCCAGAACAAATTCCTGTTAGAGGTTATTAGACCCCCCGCTCAGAATCTACTATCTGGCCTGAACTGCCTGGATTGCATTCCTACGCGTCACACATAGCCATTGCTGACCCATGATCCCACGCGTGTATCTAGCTGCACCAAATATATAAAGAAGTATTAAGAATGATCTGATTGGTGGGGAATGGTTACTTGGTACAAATTGATTGGCTGCCTGCACAGACCTTGATGTAATATTTTAAGTCTATTGGATGGTTATGCTCGGGCTTTTCTGTAGCGGCGGGAACTATCTCTTAAAAGATCCTCCCTGGAAGGGCCTCGGGGCTCTTAGCCACTGACCACTTGGGGTCATGCTATGGGCCCGAGTATACTCGTTTATTAATAAAACCCTTGCTTTTGCATAGGACCTGGTCTACAGAGTTTTCCTTGGTAGGTGCGGCGTTCGAGCACCCAGTCAGTCACCCCATCGGGTGGCCAACTCTTTCACTCTTCCCTCCTACAATAAACTCTTAAAATGTATCTTGAGGAGGGTAAAGAGAGAGTAACTTTAAAAAGCAGACAAATTTCTACTGTTTTGAATTATAACCTATTTATAAAATAATAGCTGGATTGCATTTCATAATAAAACATTTACTAAGGACCTGTAGGTTTTCACTGGAATTAATAAAGCAAAGATTTCATTTATGAGATTGTAAAAAGAAGTAAAAATAATAATTGTCATCTATTAGTGATGCAGGCAAGGCAGAAGCAGCGGCGGCAGGTCTCTATTCGATCACGATTCCCAGGTTCTTCAATATTTTCAAGAATGAAAATATTGAATAATAAAGATGCTCAGACTCAGAATTAGAAAGTAGAAAAGTTTATTGGAAAATAGAGGAGAGAGGGAGAGGAACTCCCCTTGCGGGGAGGAACTTAGTATAGGACTAAGTTAAAATAAATGATTTTGTGTAGGCTCTTTTAAAGGCCTCCTGCATTGTTATCAACCAAGTATTACAGAGAATGCCAGAAATCTTCAGGGTGGTCTGGCTGGTTTGGGTCTCTCTGGCTATCTGCCTCAGGTATTGTTTGTTATCTTAGTCTTATGACTCCCTGGTTCCAAAGGGAATTGTATGATTCTGGGAAAGTCGGGAATGTTAGAGATAGGGCCTTAGGATGAGGCGGGGTAGGTTAATGGGAGAACTGGAGCTGCTGACAAGGAGAAATTGTGGGCTTCTCTCAGGTCAGCAAGGGGAAACTGAGGCTTCCTCCTTCATTAGCAATAAAAACATTTCAATGTCCCTATCATTTGTCTCAAAATTACATGTAAATTCATATTCTTACAACATTTTTGTGGTTAAAAAGCAATGTTTTAAGATGGAATAATAATATTAATTTCTCAAAACCACTTGATGTTAGGTTAATAAGCAGTGGTCATTATTTAACATAAAGAAACTGTTTATTACAAATCAGGAGACCCAGATGAATAGGATGTGTAGAAATTGCCACTGTTGATATTTATTATGAAAATATAGTTAGCAAATTTTAAAATATTTATTCAGAACTCACCTTAGCTGGGTGAGAGACTTGGGGAAAACAGAATTTAAAACTTACATTTTCCCCCATTCTCAAAAAATCTTCTCTATAAAAGGTTGAAAAAAGGGAAAACCCAAAGACAAAGCAATCTCCTCACAATGCATGACACTGGTGGTTTTGTGTCTTGGAACAAGGTGCTTAGAGAAGTCAAGTTTCTACCTTCTCATAGGAAGAGGAGCATGAGTTTGTTCTCTCCCTTAATGCAGTAATTTCATAGACATTTTTGAGAGTCTTGAGAAAGAATCTCCTAGGTCATAAATTGTAATAAACAGGACTGGTCTTCAAAGAGATTACATATACACTTCAAAAGAAGGAAAAATGACTTATTGTAATTTTCTTTTTTTTTCCCTGATTTTATTTTATTTTATTTTTTTTCCCCTCCAAATATTGTTACACCATTTTAGACATACAATTGAAAGATGCTCATGTAGAGTTTTGGTTCTACAATGTTCCAACACCCATCCCTCCACCCAAACCCATCTCCCATCACCAATGTCCCCACCTCCCCCCCCCCTCCCACACCTCAACTACTTGGCGGGTTCTGTATGTCTTTTTCTCTCCTCTTTATCTCTCCCTCCCACCAAACTTTCCTGCTCTTCGTGGAATTCAGTGCATTAAAAGACATTACTGTTTCCACTATTTTAATGGACCGTGCGGCAGCAAGCGCCCGCACGACCTGGGCTCGAACTGGTTTTCCTCTGTTAATCCGGGTCGTGAGGCAGTTTCCCAGAGTCCGGACAGCAAAAATGGTGGCTAGTGTGATGGGCGAGTCTCATCCGGCTGCTTCTGGGACCCCCAGAGGTGAGGGGCCCACTCCCAAAACCCGTCTGCCCTCCTGAGGGTCCCCCCTTCAGCTGGGCCCGGGCGAGCCGAGTTCCAGCCTCCCCAGCCGCTTGTGAGCTTCTTCATGTTATGGCCGATGGCCCCCGGGCAGCTCCTGGGCGGGGCCACCAGGCTCAACAAAATGGAGAGGGGAATGGCCGAACCCTGAGTCCATCTGACGAATTCCCAGTGATTCCCGCTTCTGGGAGCCGCCTACCTGGGCTCAAGCTGGTTTTGTTCTGTTAATCTGGTCGTGAGGCAGTTTTCCAGCGTCCAGACAGCAAAAATGGTGGCTAGTGTGATGGGCGAGTCTCATCCGGCTGCTTCTGGGACCCCCAGAGGTGACGGGCCCACTCCCAAAACCCGTCTGCCCTCCTGGGGGTCCCCTCTTCAGCTGGGCCCGGGCGAGCCGAGTTCCAGCCTCCCCAGCCGCTTGTGAGCCTCTTCATGTTATGCGACTTATTGTAATTTTCTAAGGCTAAATGCTACAATAAAAGATTTTTTTCTAAATTTTCAACAGCATTGGCTTTGCATTTTGCTTTGTCTTTAAAAAAAAGTAATTCTCAATATACTTTCCAAAATTTCCTACAGTAGTTTCTTATCATTAGTCAGATTTAAATTCTATTATCAAGTTCATATATCTGCATCACTTCCCAATTAAGTCTTTGTAATGTTCATTTGCCTTGAGCATTTATGCTGCATAAAAAATGATGCAGCATTTCACAGTAGCTAATAAGTAGTACAAATTCTCAGTTACTCGGAGATAGGGCAAAGGGTTGATTATTGGAGAGCTCCACACTTGACTAGAAATAGAGTCTGAGAATTTTCCAAGTTAAGTTGGAGAAACATAACTGAAATCAAAATCTCCTCCTGACCTAGAAATCTCTCCACTAGGCTTCCACTCAGATTTAACCTTCATCACACACAGTTGGTTAAAGGTACAGCAAAGAAAGAAAAAATCTAATTGTCTTTAGTAACCAAGTACAACCCATGACATTCATGTTTTGATGTAAAAGTTGCTAGATTTTATCTTTATGAGTAAAGGTAGAGTTTGCAATTTGGAGTCTGATGGAAACTAAAATTAGGCTCTAATCTCCCAGGAGATATGAACATTTTCTTCCTTGATGATATATTTCAGAGAGATGTCTTTGAGAACACATTGCTAAGACATGAGACTGGCAAGAGGCTGATTTAGCATTTTACTTTTCACAAGACAGTGAAAGAATCAGGAATGAAGTCTGTCTAGTACATCTAGAGAGACTGAACAGAAAAAAATCTCAAAGAAACCATGCTGAAGCTTGACATGAAGCAGTGAACATTCTTAGCTTTGAAGTATCATCTGAGCAAGGAAAATGCTTGTGTAAAGGTGGCCAGAGAAGAGCAGAACTCACTGTTCTCTTTGCTGAAAGTGTGGTCTAATTCAAGACTCTTACCAGCATATGGTCATAGGTAAAGAGAGAAGATTTTTCACTCGTTATTCAGTTTAGTTTGCTTGTGAGCCCTGAATGACAAGAAAGTAACTCAGAGAAAAATTATTTTTAGTATAGTGAAAGTGACAGTCATTTGTTGTTACTGCAGTGCTTGGAGGGCCACACAACACTTAGAGTACACTTGGGACCAGGGACTGATCAGGTATTATATTTGTAAAACCTGTGCTCTATGACCTGCACCATATTTCTAGCCCTGAAATATGACAATCTAATACTGTGTTATATTCAGACTTGTCTCGTCATTGACTATTAAATACCAGTCACTGTTCAGTGTAAATAGGATTATGAGGATACCTATCACCATTAAAATTGCAATATGTTAGCAAAATAAGTTAAAGAAGTTGAGGAATCTAATCAACAAGGATAAGCTATGAATTAACGATAATTAAACTATGAACTATGGCCTGGATATCTACATTTTGGATTAAGGAATATTTATTTGGGGGATACTTCCATTTGAATTACTGACTAGTATTTAATCATCAATGTCTAGGTGCCAACCAAACATTGGGTTACTTCAGAAGATTTCTAGATGAAGATGAATCTAAACAGACTTCTAAGAAAATTAAGTATTGCGGGCTGGAGGCGATAGCCCAGTGGGTAGGGCATTTGCCTTGCATGTCAGCCGACTTGTGCCAGCCCAGGTTCGATCCCCGGCATCCCCATATGGTCCCCAGCACTGCCAGGAGTAAATCCTGAGAGCAGAGCCAGGAGTAACCCCTGAGCATTGCCAGGTGTGACCCAAAAAAGCAAAAAAAAGAAAGAAAATTAAGTATTATTTATTACTTATATGTACAACAACTAAAAACACCTTGCATGTCTATAGAAAAATAACAAATAAAATCAACAGCTCTATATAAAATAGTATCTAAAAACACCAAGTACACAGGAATCAACTTAGGGATATTAAAGACTTGGACATCAAAAACTATAAGTTACTATTTAAAGAAATAGAATAAGACTCCAGGAAATGAAACAGTATTCTATGTTCATGGATTTGAAGAATCAACATTATTGAAATAACCACCCTATACAATTATACAAATTTAGTGCTCTATTGATATTTTAATGAGATACATTCTTCTCACTTTTATATACTTTTAAAATTTAATTGAAGTATTTACTGCTCAGTGATTTACTCTGATAAAAAGAACTTTCCCTTCTTACATACTGGTGAAAGGATGGGTGTTAGAACATGGTATGACTAAAACTCAATTCATGAACAACTTTGTAACTGCATCTCATGGTAATTCATCAAAATAAATAAATAAATAAATAAAAACGAGTCTCCCCCCCAGCGGCAGTCTCCCCCACAGGTGTGTGTGTGACCCCTGCGTCTCCACGGACCCAAGTTGCCCCAGGGAAGAGAAGAAACTCCATCAACGGGAACCAAGGCAAACTGCCTTGGTTTCACCGTGGACCCTTTGGGCCCCTGCGCTTCTGGGACCGGCGGCAGTCTCCCCCAGCGCCAGTCTCCCCAAGAGGTGTGTGTGTGTGACCCCCTGCATCTCCCGCGGACCCAAGTTGCCCCAGGGAAGAGCGGAAACTCCATCAACCGGAACCAAGGCAAACTGCCTTGGTTTCACCATGGACACTTTGGGCCCTGGCGCTTCCGGGACCCGGCGGCAGTCTCCCCCAGCGGCAGTCTCCCCCAACAGGTGTGTGTGTGACCCCTGCATCTCCGCGGACCCAAGTTGCCCCAGGGAAGAGCGGAGACTCCATCAATGGGAACCAAGGCAAACTGCCTTGGTTTCACCACGGACCCTTTGGGCCCCTGCGCTTCCGGGACCGGCGGCAGTCTCCCCATCCCAGCGGCAGTCTCCCCAACAGGTGTGTGTGTGACCCCTGCATCTCCGTGGACCCAAGTTGCCCCAGGGAAGAGCGGAAACTCCATCAAACGGGAACCAAGGCAAACTGCCTTGGTTTCACCTTGAGCCCTTTGGGCCCTGCGCTTCCGGGACCCGGCGGCACTCTCCCCCAGCGGCAGTCTCCCCAACAGGTGTGTGTGTGACCCCTGCGTCTCCGCGGACCCAAGTTGCCCCAGGGAAGAGCGGAAACTCCATCAACGGGAACCAAGGCAAACTGCCTTGGTTTCACCCGGACCGACCCTTTGGGCCCTGCGCTTCTGGGAACATCCCAAAACGCAAAACCACAGCGCTAGCTCGTCCCGCGCAACCCTCTCACTACCTACCTTGCATGAGGTACCAGTGAACCTTGGTTCCTACATCCTTGCCACCCACCCAAACTCTGCAAACAGACCAGACACCTACTAACTGTACTATCTAGTCCCCCAAGACCCTATATTTGCAACCTACAATAGTCATAATGGTAAAAGCAACGCAAAATTCCATCAAGCTCTGTGAGTGAAATCACTAGTCCAGATGAGCCAAGCAATACCAATGAGTTGTATAACCTCTCTGATAAGGAATTTCGGAAAGAAATGTTAAGAATTCATAAGGAATTCAAAGAAGCAATGGAATGCAAACTCAATAAAATACAAGAGGACATGATAGAAGAAGTGAGGAAAATGCAAATGGAAATGACAGTTATTAAAAATGAGGTAAATGAAATGAAAAACACAATGGAAAGCCAGCATAGCAGAATAATAGCTACTGAAGAAAGAATTAGTGATCTCGAGGACGAGTTCCAAAGATTCGCTACACAACACCAGAAGATAGAAAAAAGACTCACAATTACTGAACAGACAACAAGAGATAATCGGGATGAAGCCAGAAGAAACAACATACGGATCATTGGGGTCCCAGAAGGCCAAGAAGAAAACCCTGATGAAGAAGAAACTGTCAAAGCCATAATTGCTGAGAAGTTCCCGGAACTAAAGAACGCTTGCCTCAAGATCCAGGAGGCCCATAGGATACCAGCTAAAGAGAAACCCCAACAAGAATACTCCAAGACACATCTTAATAAAAATGACAAAAACTATAGATAGAGATAGAATACTGAAAGCAGCAAGATCAAAGAAGGAAATCACATACAAAGGAACATCTCTAAGATTTACAGCAGACTTCTCTGATGAAACACTCCGAGCCCGAAAACAATGGTGGGATATTGTGAAAAGACTCAATGAACTGCAGGCCTCACCAAGAATTCTTTACCCGGCCAGACTCACATTCAGATATGAAGGAAAGATACACAACTTCATGGATAAGCAACAACTCAGGAACTTCATGGACTCAAAACCAACCTTAAAAGAAGGTCTGAAGGGTCTACTGTAATACGACCAAACCCATAAGCACAACAAGCACAAACAGAAAGATGACACAAAATCCGATGACAATAATCTCTCTCAATGTCAATGGTCTAAATGCACCAATTAAGAGACACAGAGTAACAAAATGGATTAAAAAATGAACCCAACATTCTGCTGTCTACAAGAAACGCATCTGAATAATCAGAACAAACACAGACTCAAAGTCAAAGGTTGGAAGACCATTCTCCATGCAAACAACTCCTCCAAAAAGGCTGGTGTGGCCATATTAGTATCAGATAATATAGACTTCAGGCTGAAAAAGGTTAGAAGGGACAACGAAGGCCATTTCTTATTACTTAAGGGGTATGTACACCAGGAAGAAATTACACTACTAAACATATATGCACCCAACGAGGGGCCAGCAAAATATATAAAACAACTGCTAAGAGACCTCAAAGAAGACATTAACAGTAGCACAATAATAGTTGGAGACTTCAACACTGCTCTATCAACGATGGATAGATCAACAAGACTGAAACTCACCAAGGAAATATTGGCCCTCAAGGAAGAAATGGAAGAAAGAGAGCTAGTGGATATATACAGGGCTTTTCATGCCAAAAAAGCTGAATACACATTCTTCTCTAGTGCACATGGAACATTCTCCAAGATAGACCACATGCTGAGCCACAAAGCATACCTCAATAAAATAAAAAAGATAGAAATTGTGTCAGCTATCTTTTCAGACCATGATGCACTGAAAATGGAAGTTAACCGTACACAGAAACAGGGAGTCAAACCAAACACCTGGAAACTGAACAGCTCACTCCTGAACAACAAATGGGTCATAGAAGAAATCAAACAGGAAATCCAAAGATTTCTGGAAACAAATGAAAATGAAGACACCAACTATAAGAACTTGTGGGACACGGCAAAAGCCGTGTTAAGAGGGAAGTTTATAGCTCTGCAAGCATACATCAGGAAACAAGAAAGGGCCCACATAAATAACCTGACTACACAGCTGAAGACATTAGAAAAAAGACCAACAAAAGGAGCCCAACCCAGGCAGAGAAAAAGGAAATAATAAAACTTAGAGAGGAAATCAATGAGTTGGAAACCAAAAAAAACAATCCAAAAGATTAATGAAACCAAGAGCTGGTTTTTTGAAAAGATAAACAAGATTGACAAACCATTGGCAAGACTTGTAAGGACAGGGAAAGAGAGAACCCAAATAAACAGAATCAGAAATAAAAAGGGTGACATCACAACAGAAACCACAGAAATCCAAAAGATCATCAGAGATTACTTTGAGAGCCTGTATGCCGTGAAACATGAGAATCTAGAAGAAATGGATCAATTCCTGAAGTCCTATAACCTCCCACGGCTGAAACAAGAAGACCTCCAATACCTGAATAAGCCTATCACCATCGAGGAAATAGAAACAGTAATTAAAAGTCTGCCCAAACACAAAAGCCCAGGTCCAGACGGATTCACTAGTGAACTCTACCAAACCTTTAAGGAGGACCTACTGCCAGTCCTTTTCAAGCTCTTCCAGGAAATAGAAGAAACAGAAACACTCCCAAACAGCTTCTATGAGGCACATATCACCCTGATACCCAAAGCAGGGAGAGACAACACAAAGAAAGAAAACTACAGACCAATATCCCTGATGAACACGGATGCTAAGATCTTCAACAAAATACTAGCAAACAGAATCCAAAGACTCATCAAGAAGATTATACATCATGACCAAGTAGGATTCATCCCGGGAATGCAAGGATGGTTCAACATTCGCAAGTCAATCAACATAATACATCATATCAATAAAAAGAAAAAATAAAAACCATATGATCCTATCAATAGACGCAGAGAAAGCATTTGATAAGATCCAGCACCCGTTCATGATTAAAACCCTCCAGAATATGGGAATTGAAGGGACTTTCCTCAAGATAGTTACAGCCATCTACCAAAAGCCCACAGCGAGCATCATTCTCAATGGGGAAAAGTTGAAAGCCTTCCCCCTGAGATCAGGGACAAGACAAGGTTGCCCACTCTCACCCCTTTTATTCAATATAGTACTGGAAGTACTTGCCATAGCAATCAGAGAAGAAAAAGGACATCAAGGGCATCCAGATAGGCAAGGAAGAAGTCAAGCTATCATTATTTGCAGATGACATGATATTATACCTAGAGAACCCTAAACTCTCTACCAAAAAACACCTAGAAACAATAGATGCATATAGTAGAGTGGCAGGATACAAAATCAACACCCAAAAGTCGGTGGCTTTCCTATATACAAATAACGAAAGAGAAGAAAGGGATATTAAGGAAACAATTCCATTCACAATTGTGCCACAGAAAATCAAATACCTAGGAATCAACTTACCCAAGTGTGTAAAGGACCTGTACAAAGAAAACTACAAGACACTGCTCCAAGAGATAAAAAGAGGACACAAGGAAATGGAAACATATTCCCTGCTCATGGATGGGGAGAATCAACATTGTCAAAATGGTAATACTCCCTAGAGCTCTGTACAGATTCAATGCAGTCCCTATAAGGATACCCATGACATTCTTCAAAGAAATTGACCAAATACTCCTGAAATTTGTATGGAACAATAAACCCCAAGGATAGCTAAAGCAATCCTCGGGAAAAAGAAGATGGGAGGCATCACCTTTCCCAACTTCAAACTGTACTACAAGGCAGTAGTAATTAAAACAGCATGGTATTGGAATAAAAACAGACCTGTGGACCTATGGAATAGAATTGAGTATCCTGACACCCAACCTCAAACATATGATCATTTAATCTTTGACAAAGGTGCAACGAGTCTAAAATGGAGTAAGGAAAGCCTCTTCAACAAGTGGTGTTGGGAAAACTGGGCAGCGACATGTAAAAAAATGAATTTGGACCTGTGTCTAACACCATGCACAAAAATCAGATCAAAATGGATTAGAGATCTCAATATCAGACTTGAATCCATAAAGTACATTGAAGAAAATATAGGAAAAACCCTCCACAACATTGAAGCTAAAGGCATCTTCAAAGGTGAAACATCACTAACAAAGCAACTAGAAGAAAGGATAAACATATGGGACTACATGAGACTAAAAAGCTTCTGCACCTCAAAAGAAACAGTGACTAAGATACAAAAGCAGTCCACAGAATGGGAAAGAATATTCACCCAATACCCATCTGATAAGGGGTTAATATCCAGGATATATCAGGCACTGGTAGAACTTTACAAGAAGAAAACAAACAACCCCATCAAAAAATGGGGAGAAGAAATGAACAGAAACTTAAGCAAGGAAGAAATTTGAATGGCCAAAAAACATGAAAAAATGCTCATCATCACTAATCATCAGAGAGATGCAAATCAAAACAACAATGAGATACCACTTTACACCACAGAGACTGGCACATATTCAAAAGAGCAAGAACAACAAGTGCTGGCGTGGATGTGGGGAAAAGGGGACACTCATCCATTGTTGGTGGGAATGCCGGCTGGTACAGCCTTTCTGGAAAACAATATGGACATTCCTCCAAAGACTAGAAATTGAACTCCCATTTGACCCAGCCATACCACTCCTGGGAATCTACTCTGGGAAACCAAAAATACGCCAGCGGAAACACCATCCCTACTTTTATGTTCATAGCAGCATTATTCACAATAGCCAGAATCTGGAAGCAACCAGAGTGCCCGAAAATCGATGACTGGATAAAGAAGCTTTGGTACATCTACACAATGGAATACTATGCAGCTGTTAGGAAAAATGAAGTTATAAAATTTGCCTATAAATGGATGGACATGGAGAAGATTATGTTGCGCGAAATTAGCCAGAAGGAGAGAGACAGACACAGAATGACTGCATTTATCTGCATAACATAAATATATATGTACATATTAAGATACCAATATCCAAGGTCAAGTGAAACATATATCAGGAGGTCTTGTCAAAGGTGGAAATTATCACAAACGTGTGGGAGTCAGAGGCTAGGTAAGACAGAAAATGGAACAGTGTGCTAACAATTGTCGAGGGTACTAATGCCAACCTAGAACTGAGCATTAAATAGAGGCAAAAAGATACACATGACAACCCTTTAATGTATGTTCTGTAATCCATAGTCTGGAGGGGAAGGAAAAAGAGAAAGAGAGAGAAACGGAAAGAAATAAGTAACCTGCCATGGAGCAGGGCTGGGGAGGGGGGGAGGGAACCGGGGACGTTGGTGGTGGGAGATGGGCACTGGTGGCGGGATGGGTGCTGGAACACTGTATGACCAAAACCCAAATATGAACTTTTTAATTGTATATCTTTGTAATTGTAAAAATAAAAAAAATTTAATAAATAAATAAATAAAAACGAATCAATAGATTTTAAAAGCTTTCCATTCTTAGTGTATTTGGGATAGAACATTAAAAAAGAGCAAACACACCTAAAAATACAGCTACCAGTTAGTGATATAACCTTAAACTCTTTTTAGATTATCTTCTAAAATGTAACACCAGTATACTTTGTATAGATATGGCAACACAATTCTAAGATTCTTCCAGAATCCTTATTTTCCTGTTAAACACATTAATTAAGCAACTGTCTTATAATCACAAAAGAACACACACTCTGAAGTTAAATATTAATGTGAATCTCAGGTTTATTCTGGAAGCATATTCATACTTATCTTCCTTCTTCCTAGATCAAGATGTGTTCCAGATACTCATTTGATAATGTACTACAAAAACTGAAGTTCTCTCTTATAAACACTCCTCATACAATGAGCCTTACATAGAAAATGTTAATATTATAAAAAATTTTAAGGGTAGGGGATCATAACTACTTAGTTCTATTCAACAGATTTCTATAAAATTTTTTAATAAATTCTTATGGGAAGAGTAAAACTAAATTTTATTTCACACAGTAGATGTTAGGACTGTGAGTTTTCCATGTCAGCCACATCTCTAGTCTAGACATTTATAAAAATTTCCTTACTCACCCAAACTTTCTAATAATTTTGTCTTTAAAA